>OX424572.1:58987886-59037886 GCA_949152435.1 Gastracanthus pulcherrimus | reverse complement strand
AAAATTTTAATTTGAAAATTCAAAATCGTTAGTTTATCTGTATATTAATTCTATGACTTCGAGGCATAACAACTTATGTTCACGAAGCTGATCATTTTTGAGATCCAATTGCCATAAGTTATATAAAAATTCTTTAATTTCACACGACTGTATTATAGCATCTGTTATCCATTTTTTCCTTCCTTTCTGTTTATATTTACTATTTTTTTACTAATTATAAGCATTGTTTTATTCTGAATAACAAAGTATCAGTAGCTAAAGTAAGATTAAGTATAATCAAATTTGCATTCCAATGTTTTGTCCCAGCAATGTTTATTAATTTTGTATAGTCTAATGTTTCTATTAGTTTTTTTATTTCAGTTTTGATCTTATCTATAACAATAAAAATAGGATAATGATCTGTTAAAGAATGTTTAAGTTTGTATGTTACTGTATTTAGTCTACTAGTTTTAATGACTATATTGTCGATACAGGATTCGTTACATATAGTAGTAGGCGACTTTGTAATGCCAATAAAACCTGGCAAATATCCTTTATAACAGAAATTACATAGGAATGCTTGGCTCATGTTATAACATTGTAATATGTCTATATTAAAATCACCTATTACTAAATGATTTTTAACATTTTTCTGTTTGATTAGGTATCTATTTAGCTCCAAAATTAATTCAGCCTTAGGTATACCATGAGATCTGTACATAGCAGACATCTCTAATTTACTATCATTATTAAGTATAACTCGTGTATTTATAATTTTAATCCTACCAGATTTAACTATTTCATTTTATTGTACCAAGTTTTATCAATAAAAACAATAACTCCATCATTTCTTTTTATCCTACTATCATTATAGTAACTCTTGAATTCACCATTGGAACCTTTTAATTCGTATAAACTGTAATTGACTTGTTCAAAAGCTTCTGTACATATAATAATAGAAGGCTGATTGATTAGACTCTCAAATAATATCTTAACTTTGTAACGAATGCACCTTACGTGCATGTCGTAAATTCAAACGCGCGGGTAATTGGCGCCACGGGGGATCGGGGCGCGAGAGAGAACAGCGCGGAGGAAGCGCGACAGCGCGCGCCGCACCTAGCACATGGGGCGGCGGGAGAATCGGCATTATCGTTACGGCTGCCGAACGGTTAGGAGCGATCGCCTAGAGTAAGAAGGACTCTTGCGAGATTCGCCGCGAGCGTGTGTGAGAGTAAGAGAGAGAGAGCGAGAGAGATAGAGAGATCGAGCAGCAAGCGGTGTGCATCTTCGCCGGGGCTCTATGACACAGCCGCGTCCTTCAGTTCCGCTGCCCCGTCGAGAACGAGGCCGCCTCATCACCGCCGGCCAGCCATTGCAGCAGAGTGAGGGGGAGAGAGAGAGAGAGAGAGAGAGAGAGAGAGAGAGAGAGAGGGCGTGAGAGAAAGAGAGAGAGCATCGTCGAGCTCCTCACCAGCGCTCGTTAGCGCAACAAGTAAGTTCGAATTATTGTATCCCGACAAATTACGTCCGAGGAAGCCGCGGCACGAGGCCCTTCCTTCGGTTCCTTGTACGCGTGACCGCATTCACGAGCTCGTCTCGACCTTCTTAGCGCGACGTCCGAGAGACTCGGGGTTCGCGCGCGCCCCGTTTGTATAATTTCAATGTTAGAATATACGTGCTTTGTCAAACAGTGAATCCTCTCTCCAATTATTTATACGACCTCAATGCCTGTCGCGCTGTCCCTATCCTTACCCCCTGGTTTCGCAGGAACGATCCCGAGGCCGAGCTGAAGCTAGCTGGCTACACGTAGCCGCCGTACATAAGGTACACGCGGCTGAAGCGAGTTATACTCGCATTTTAGCAGGTAAGCTAAAGGTCGTGCAGCGCGCTATAGAGACGCGCGCTGCCTATATTGTTAATGCAATAATATTAACATTCGACCCGCTAGGAAATCCTCCCGTTAAAACTTTATCAAAATTAGCATTCATACTCCTAACATAATCCTATTAATATGCATTATTATATCTTTTTATTATTAATAACTTTGTTAAAATTAAAAATATTATGACATGTTTTTTCTTTGTGTATTAACTCTTTTTTTATCTTATCTAAAAAATCATAATTATCCATTTAACTATTATTTTCTTATTTTTTTTACCGTTTTCCCTGTCTGTGATGTAGATATTTGAGTTTTCCTAACTTGCTTAGAGTTTTGTTTATGCTGTTCTTGCTGGAGCTGTTGCTGGTTTTTATAACTAGTTGATGGATTTACATCTATCGATACTTGTGTCCTCTTCGTTACCTTCTTCGGATGGTAATCTATATTCCGCGGTAGTAAAGAAGGTCTCGTCGGGTAATCAGTCGAGTATATACATCTTTTAATTTTTTTCTTCAGAATATTGCATAGATTATATAGTTATTGGCATAATGGCCAATTACATAATTTGTATTGTAATTTTCATTACTATGGTCGCAATTCAACCACTTTACGATATTATTTGTACACTCACTGGTCTTGTTCATATCTGAGCATTTAAGGCACATAGGATAATTTGTACAGTTTTTTCCACTGTGACCATTTCTGCCACAGTTATTACAAGGTCTAATGTTTATCAAATCGTAGGCTTTGCAATTTTGATAACCTACAAAAACTTTGCTAATATTTTCGTTGAAATATTTATATATCTCGGCAGGAACTTCCATTAGAATGGTACTCTTGTTGTTGGTATTATTTGTGTACATATATAATACTTGACCTATACTAGTAAAACTGCTGAAATTTCTTGAATTTATATCATTTTCAATATCTTCTATATCCATGTTATCATAGTTATCAATTCCAACGATTTTTATCTTAGGGCTATTCAGTTCCTCTTTATTGATATTAAGTGCACATTCTAACGCTCTTTTCAATACAGATTCTGTTAACTCTGCACTATCATTAGTTGAACAGCTAATTATCAATTCTTCTTTTTTATTTAAATAGATATTTCTAGTTCGTATATTCTTTTCCTTTGTCAAAATTTCAATGACACTTTTCTTGATATCAATATTGTTGTTACAATTTTTGTTGTTATTGATTTTTGTTTAATTACTTTTATTTTAGACACTTTTTTTTGTTGCGGTTTGGGAAAACTTATGACATCTGCATACATATATCTATTGGTTTCACTTTTTTGGTTGTTATGAAGTTTTTCTTTAACTAAATCACTTTTTTCTTTTTATTCGCTAACCAATTGTTTCAATAGTGAGTTTTTAGTTTTCAAAAATTCAGTCTCCCTTTCCTCTTCAAAAATTGTTGTATTATGTAGTTCTTGTGTTTTATTAAAAATTTCAATTAATAATTCATTTCTTATTTCTTCTGAAGTTTTAAGTTTAATTTGAGCGATCAACAATCTCGCTGGAACACTCAGGTTTACCTCTTCAATTTTGGAGGTTATGTTGAGCTGGATATGTTCTGGACAAATTATTAACTTATCACTAATGAATTTGTAGTTGTTGCACTTCTGGGTCAAACAACTGTAACGGAATATTTCCTCGCAAATAACACAAGTAACTGTCGACAATTTCTTTTTACAAGAGAAATAAAATTCACTCTTATCAGGAGGCTTCTTACCTCCCGACGCCATCTTGGCTTATTTTGAAATTATTGTTTAATATTTTATTATATTCATATATTATTATTTTTTAGAAAACAAAAATTTTACTTCCGAGTGTACTTATGTGGTAATATTTTTTTATATATATTGAGTTCCACGACAATCAATCTCCTAATGAAGAACCAGTCCTAAAAGCCGCTATTTTTGGACAACACCAGTTTAGCCACATTTTTAAGAAAATTAAATGTATTTTAGAAGATTTGTGATATAAAAATAGTGAATATGCCATTGTATGATATAATTAACAAGATAGTAATTATTATTACTAAAATATGTCATATATAGAACGTATCAAGTTATTTCAAATAAATATAGAATATTTTGATAAATATAATATTGAATAATAATTTTGAATGTATAATAATACACGTTATAACTGTGTAGAACACTGAACATTACACGTTAGAACCGTGTAATTAAGCTTCTACGAGTTTTAAGCATGTTATAGTAACACGTTTGAGCGTGTAGCATTACACGGATGAAACGTATTTATAGGAACACATTTTAAGAGTGTAAAATCTGTGACAAAGATATTACACACATAAATGTGTAGTTTTAACATACTTAGATTTGAAGTGAAAATAAGAGAAGACTAGATAATTTTATAGTTAATTGATATATTTTTATGAGTTCTTTTCCTATTCAATTTGTAAGGAATAATATTTAATTGACTTAAAATTTGAATTCACAAATTACAAAATTTAAATACATACATATATCTCGACATATAAAAAAGCAATAGACTTGTTATTTCTTTTTCACCACAGTATTATATAGAATAAATAATGTCATATTGAAACAATTTATTTAGTTTGAGGAACCTAAGTACCAATGAATTGACAGCGTTTTTTTTATTTTGAAACATGCTGACCCACATAGATGCAATATTTTTAGAATTTACTCAGAACTTGCTACATAGACAATTAATAATATTTAATAAATTATATAATAATAATTATTATTAATCATTAATGTTATTTATTATTGTTAATATATATATATATATATATATATATATATATATATATATATATATATATATATATATATATATATATGAATTATTTTTAATCATTATTGATCATTAGTTATTAACTAACTATATATTATCTTTATAGATAATGAATTGATTAAAGAAAAACTTACTTTTCGGGCTCTCTGGAAGAAGAATCTTTCTGAGCCTCTTTTGACGCGTTTGAAACATTACGCCAGTTTTCAACAACTGGTCGTGATTCGTCTTGATAATATCCTCTACGTTCTGGTGCTCTATCACGATCTTCTCGTCCACGTTGAAAATCTGGGCGGCGAACATCACGAGTTTCATGCCACGATCCAGGAGTAATCTAAAAGTTTCTAATTCAATACCTCTACTATTTATAAAAATAATATAAAAAAAATATATCCTTACTGTATGTTCTTTGTCGAATTTGCGTTGATCTTTATCACTACTGTAATCTCTGCGATCGCCAGTAGATTTCCAATTATCTTCTTTATCAGCATTCCATTTGGATGAACTTTCTTTTGGTACATCATCTTTCATATTCCGCCATAAACTATCATTTTCTACAAAAAGAAAACATAAAGCTATTAAACATTAATACCAGTAATTAATACCAGTGCGTTACTAGATATAGCACACTAAATGATCATGCAATATAAAATTTGTTTAGCACTTTACTAAAATATAATATGGGTGAATATATAATATGAAATGGCTTAACACATGTCGTAATCAGTTTTATAACAAAGTTTATGATATTTAAGAAATATATATTGTCAACTAAAGAAAAAGAATGGCATGAAATATATGGCCGGAAAGTTGTCGAAAAAGTTACAGGATTTAAATGAAACCGACAATAGAAAGATTTTTTAGGTCGTTTAAAATCTGACCTTTATAATCTAATTTCGAAGTACATAATGCGGTATGGTGGACTAATTTTTTAAAACAATTATGATGAATTTTAACTAATATGAAATTTTAATTCCAATGATTTTGGAATTCAGAGACCAGATTCGTATTCAGTTTACAAATCTACCGAAATTTCATTTTGAATTTTAAGATTCTAAGGTCAGTTTTGTATTCAGCGAGTGCAAAGCCCCCAAAAATTTTGTTTTATTATAAATCTATTACTTTTTTAAAAAATCAGTCCGCTATTTCGGATCCGTCATTAAAATTTTTAGAATTCCGAAATTAGATTCGTATTCAACGAGTTCAAAATCCTTAAAAAGTTTCGTTTTATCTCAAACTCATGGTTATTTAAAATTCGGTCCGCTATATTGGATCCGCTATTTTGAAATTTCTAGGCTATATTCGTATTTAGCGAGTTTAAAAGCCCCCAAAAATGTTATCAATTCCATAATTTTTTTAGAAATGGTCTAACATATTGGAACCGCATTTTTGAATTTTTAAATTTTAGGGCAGTTTCAAATTATATGTCAGAAAACCCTGGTATACTAAGTTAAATGCAAATTGGTCAAGAAAGTTAAAAAATAGAGGGTCTGGTTCCCGTGGGAACCACCAGTCCTGAAAAGGTTAATAACATTAACCACTTAATCAAAAAACAAAATAGCGGACCCAGTAACACCATCCTGTTTACTCAATTTTATGCATATGTCGATAATTGATAAAATTTGGTATAAAGAGGTTTTTGGGGTCGCTGATAATGAATCGAAATTAAGAATTTAAAAAAACAAAATGGTGAAGCCAGTAACTATGGTGTTTACTTTATTTTATGCTACATTTGATTAATTTTACCATTTTTTATCGAAATATGCATAGAATTGAGTAAACACCAAAGAACTGGACCTGTAGTAAAACAACGTGTATGTGGTTTGAAGAGTTTATAAGATAGATGATTACAGGATTGGAGCCCAAATTGGCAACAATAATAATAACGATTGAACAATATATTCAAGCGAATTAAGTAAAAAACGAATTTAAACAGAAATAAATTTTTACGGAGTCGTTTTTTTTTAATAATAAAACTTGTGAATATTGTGAATGCTAATTATGAAACTAACGTCAAATTTTCCAAATTCAAAGTATAATACATTTAATGTTTATTTTATGTCTTTAATTCACGTTAGAACATTTTCGATTTTCGCAAATATCCAGATATACGAAATACTCAAACAACATAAAAAGCATATTAAAAACATAATATTATGTTTATTATAAATTATTATGATTTATTATGATCATTATTACCTATAGTGTACAAAATAAAATTCATTTAATATTTATTTTATGTCTTTAATTCACGTTAGACCTTTTTCGATTTTGTGTGCGTGCGTGCGTGTGTGTCTGCGTATGTGTGTGTGTGTGTGTGTGTGTGTGTGTGTGTGTGTGTGTGAATGTGTGTGTATGTTTATGTATGTATATATCGATATCTCGAGTAAGCCACGATAAAATTTAATGTTCCACGGCTTATTTTGTTTGTTTGTTTTACATGAAGGGAGTATAATAATATTTTTCACCACACTGCGCGTAAAGTGCTGACTGTACGCCCTCTCAGCAGGCCGTACAGTACCGCATGGACTGCCTAGGGAATAAAGTGACTTGCGCATGCGCGATGCGCTTTTTTCCGCTCTCGACTGCGTCTCGAGCGGTAAAGCAGCGCGTCGCGCGTACACAAGTCATTTTACTTCTAGGCAGAGCATGGGGTACTGTACGGCCTGCTGAGATGCGTACAGTCATTTCTTTACGGGGGTGTGGTGAAAAGTAGTATACGCACCTCTGGAGTACAGTAGGCAAGCATGCACTGTGTGAAATGCCGACCTCGCTTCGCTCGGTCGGCAACGTCACACGGTGCGTACATTGCCCACTTTACTCACTTGATGCATAATGTACTATTTCTTGTTTTTAGTAGTTTTTGATATTTTGGTTTTAGTTTTTCGTTTTTTCGTACGTTAGAAATAATATCATCAACCTAGTGAAAATGCATTTGGAAGAGCATAAAATTTCCTATCTTTTACCACCCAAAATTTTGGATAAGGTGTTTCTATTCTTTTGTTATAACACACCGAAACGTCATTATTTGTTTGAACGGTGATTTATCTGAAATATATTGGAAATTTTTTGGAAAACATTGAGGTGAGTAGGACAATGAAGAAGATTATTCTGTAAAATTTGTGTCACTTTTTTGGTACTTGAGAAAAAAATAATTTTGTAAAAAAAATCGATTTTCTATGGCAAACGATAACTTGAGTAAAACGGCATTATTCCTTCTGAAATTTTTAAACAAGGTAGCTTTTTACTATCTCTTGGCTAAGTTCTTTGCCCAGATCATGAGAACTTTTATTTTTTAAGATATCCGAGGTTATATTTAAAAAAAATGGATTGCCTATATTTTAGGTATCACACAGTAATTTTTAAATAATGCACGTTTATTTATTTCGTATTGTGATCAAGAATTTAAATTAAAAAGAATTTTCAAGGTTCATTAATTCGTTTTTGTTTTAAACGATTTCATTTTTTGATATTTTATTTATCAAATAAATGTTGATCGCTGATTTCTTACGTATCACGCGATATTTTTGACCAATTACAAGTCACTTTTTATGTTTTTTCAACGAAGATTTAAAATCAAGAAGAATTTTTAAGATTAATCGATTAGTTTTTAAATTATAACGTTTTTTCATTCTTATGACATTCATGTTTCTTAAAAAAAATGTAATCGCTTTGCTCTTCAGTATTATGCGGTATTTTTGGCCTTTCAAATGTCTTTTTTTACTTTTTGATAAAGTTTGAATAAATCCGTTGTTCATAAACTCGAACAAAGTACAAAAATACGCAATTTTTTTTTGTAAAAGTTGTATACATTATGTTCATAAATAGAATTTAGTCAACAATTATACTGTGTCAAAGTTTATTATTGACAATTGAAAAAAATGTAACTTGATATGCAAAAACTTTTAAAGTTTTTACACAATTTAAATATTTTTTCATAATCTATGCTATACTTTTGCATAGTTTCAAAAAAAGTTTTATTTATTTTAGACCATAAATTGAGTTTAGACATGGTCAAAAATATTAACTTTTATTCATTCATAGTTTAAAATTTTCTTCAATTATTTAAAATAGAGTTTTTCTAATAGGTATGCGTAAAGGACATTTTTTAAAAACACCTGTTTTTATCACAAAAATATGAGTTTACGCCAATAACTTGGAAAAAAAATGATGTAATAGTTTCTAAATAAGAGAATACTGTAGAGCATTTTTTAGTTAATCGACATATTTTTTATGTTATCTATTTCAATCCAATTTATAAGAAATAATATTTAATTGAGTTAAAATTTGAGTTATCAGTTAAAATGAGTTTGAATAAATTATTTTCAATAAATAACTCGAATTATTACACTTAACGAACATTTTTAAGATTTTCTTAATTATGTTATCATCTTATCTTAAATTTATTCGCAAAAATAGTATGCAATATATACATTAAAAAATATTTTAACCAACATTATTGTTTCCATAAAACATGCTATGCTTTTGCATAAGTTTGATTTACAAAATTTAACTATATACACATATATCTCGACATATTAAAAAACAATAGACTTGTTATTTTTATTTTTCGCCACAGTATTAAATAGAATAAATAATTTCATATTGGATCATTTTATAAAGTTTGAAGAAGCTAAGTGCCAAAGAAATGGCAGCGATTTTTTTTATGTGCATAAGAGTGACTAGATAAAGGAACAAAATGAAGCACAAAAAACAATAAATACAATCTCTTAAATAATTAAGAGAAAAAGAGAGAAAACGCGGAGAAGTGACAATTAGACAATTATTAAACAACATAAAATAACGTATTAAAAATATAAAATCTATGCTATCTGAATATTATTTTTATATAATAAAAGAATGTCCACAAAACGGAACAAAATGAAACACAAAAACCGCTGCTAACTGCCTTAGCAGAATGCTTTCTGAAAGTGGGGGTCTGATTAATCGATTTAAGGAATCTTGTAATGAAAATTCGCAATTAATAAATTAATGCTATAATTCATTCATTAGATACAAGCCTTTAGGTAATGTTAGAAAAAAAATTTATAGTATTAAAAGACAAAAGAAAATTTTTCATTTAAACAATCTTTCTTAAACTAATAATTTGCTAAAATTTCACAAAAATAACTTTGAAGTTATTATAAGATATATCAATTGACAGGAAATGACGCCAAATTTATGAAAACGTACTTCTTTCTGACAAAATTCAACGTATAAAATGACAAAAAAGATTCTTTCGACTTATACATTTTTTTAAACTGAAATGTTGTTACTATTTTACAAAAATAACTTTAAAGTTACTGTTAGATACATCAATCGAAAGAAAATGACGTCTACTTTATTAAAACGTACATATTTTTGAAAAGCTCAATGTATAAACTGACAAATATTTTTTTGCTTTTTACAATTTTTTAAAACTAATATGTTATTATTTAACGAAAATAAGTTTAAAGTTATAAGATCCCTGGTAGAACTGTTGTGCATAAAATGATCATAATATGCTGAATTTTATGCTAGATGATCATTTTATGCTGCATATGATGCTAATAAATCCCGCTACCTGGCGACATAATTATGACCATAAATGATGTAGATTATGCTCAATGGTATACCCAATAACCATTCTTGTAACTCTTCTATCTCTCTAAATTCTTCATTTTGAAGCATAAAATATTCTTCCCTACATGTACTGTCACTGCTTGAATTATTATCACTTTTATTAAAAAATTTATTTAACTCATTATCACTATTATTGTCACTTGAAATAGTATTGGAGTCAGAAATCTGCAAATCATCTAAATTATTATCGTCACTTAAACTGCTATTTATTGGAACATTTCTCGAATCTTGAAATTCACTACACTCCTGAACAAGTTTATCTACTTTTTGACGCTTCACTTTTTTCGAATAAACTTTTTTTGGATTTTGCTCCATTATAAATGAAAAATCAAAACTAACCTAGCATAAAGATATAAAGCAGAAGCAGGCAACTGTACGCAATTAGAGAGATAGAGAGAGAGATAGAGAGAGAGAGAGAGAGAGAGAGAGAGAGAGAGAGAGAGAGAGAGAGAGAGAGAGAGAGAGAGAGAGAGTTTTGCCCGGAAAACGCCGTATTCAACTTCACAGAAACGCAATTGTATTTTCTAATTCTTTTTAACATTATTTAAATATTATTATCAATTTACTAAATTAATGTAGACGTAAAATAGATTAATAATTTATTTTTAGGCATAGTAAGGTTATGTTGTCGATGTTTCTCAATCGTTCAGCATAATATGTTTATAATTATGCTTAATTTTCTGCTTATAATTATGCTTAAAATTATGGTCATAATTATAACAATTCAACATAACTTATACTCAATTTTCTTCCACGGATATAGCCCGAGAGGCGACAGCATAATTCGCTACGTCCGGACACTTAATAACCATATTTCCCACATTGTTTTGCATCGTATATCGCATTTAGTTTGCATACATTATGTGGCGTAAAAAATGGCAGGTAATTGAGCATTGTGCACGGCGCGCGGCGCTAAAAACTGCTCTGCTCCGAGTCCAGGCAATCATATGTATTCATGTAGAATAGGTCGAAAGCTTTAATTTAAGCCCTGCTTCAACCTTACGTTCGATTACGTAGGTAAGTAGCTTTGAAAGGTCAATTTTCTAAAATATTAAATAGTAATTTTAAAATTCTAATAAAAAAAAAATTCTTTTCATTTTAATGTGTCCGTGATTATTATTTAGTTTAGATATTATAATTTTTATATTATTATTATATCTTTATTTTTCTTCCATGTACAGATTATAAATCTTTTTATATTTCTTCCCCGCTATTGTACCGTCTATATAATTATATTTTACATTTTTCTTGCTATTTACATTAGTTTTTCTCGCAATTTATATTATTAGCACACTTTTTAGCCGCCTTTTTCTTAACACTATTTACTTTTAATCTGCCGATGACTCCGGTCATGACTTAGCTAATCTTTGGAATCCATATAAATAATGACACATACTTTTTACTAGCTCCCCTACCAGGATTTCTATCAGTCTTTTATTTACTTCCATTTCACAATCGATTAGCTTTCTTTTCTCAACTTCCTTAACCCAATGCTCTGAAACTTCCTTTTTAGCTTCTTCACATATCCAAATATGTTCCAATTTTTCTATATCCTTTTCGGATATCCTGCAGTTCATTTCCTTATACCCCTTATTTTCTGCTCTGCCTACATTTCTACACATCATTCTTGCCCACTGCTCCTTTATAAATCCAGTATACTCTCTATTCTTCCAGTAATTTTTTTTTCCTAACTCTTTCTTCCAATCTTTGTAAATTGGACAGTTCGTGGATTTTTCTAGTTTTACCCAGTCCCTTTGAATTTCCTGCTCTAGCTTAATTTTTAATCCCCTTTCTAGTCTCTTATGATTTTCCTCTCTATTCTTATTCTTATATATCAGGCCTATTGTTTCCCCATCTCCTACTTCTTGAAAAGCTTTCTCTACCTCCTTTCCCCATTGCGAAGGATTCCCATTCAGTATTCCTCTCATTTCCTCCTATAAACATACCAGTGGCAGTGGCCACCTTTTTGTTCACATTTCTAAAACTTTTAATATGTACTGACTTGCCCGATTTCTGGTTACTAGCTTTAAACTACTTTTCCCTGCTTTCAATCTCCAGATGTAACTTGGTGTATTTACGTTTACCCCTAGTGCCATTTTTACATACTCGTTTTGGACTTTTTCTATTTCCTCTTGCCTGCTCCATCCCCACACTTCTGCTCCATATAGACAGCTTGCTCTAACTATCGTTTCAAGTAAATACAATCTCCTTCATACACCCCATATAGAATTAATTGCTTTTTGCACTTTCCTTGACATTTTCCTTAAATGCACCCCATAGAAGTTTGTCGAAGTTATCGAAAAATTTAGGTATTTATAATCTTTCACTATTTCCAATTCTTCCCCCTAAACATCCACTTATCCCTTTCATTACTCTTTCCCCTGTTTTTAAAGACCATAATTTTATTTTTTTAGTATTAAGTGCATTTGATTATTCCTACAATATTTTCCCAAATCATTTATCATGCTCAGCAGCAGCCCCCCCCCCTCGTATCCGCTACTGCAATCACATCCTCTACAAATTTTAAACAGAATATTTTAACTCCCCCTATTACCGTTCCTCCTTCGTTTTTTCCCCACATATCATCCTAGTCCTCTATGTAAATACTAAATAAGGTTGTGCTTAAAGAACAGCCTTGCCTTACCCCTTTCGTTGTTCGCAAGCTATCCGTAACTCCTGCTCCCGTTATAACCTTATTCTATGTTTCCTTGTAAATTCCCTTAATTATCTCCAGTACTTTTCCTTGTATTCCTATCTTTTCCATTTTCGTAACAGTTTCTCTCTATTAACAGAGTCGATATTATAATTTTTATATTTGCATAGTTTAATTTCAAATAAGAATATTTTCACCGAAAAAACCGACTGTGAAGATTTGAACCGGCGACCGTTTGCTCCTGAAGCGGACGCTCTGCCAACTGCGCCATCATCATCCTTGTTTACTAAACTTCGAATCGTCCTTATAAGCTACACTAGGCTTTGTTTTGGCTCATGCTTATATTCTTAATATTCATTAAATACTGATATACCTATGCATTGTTGGAGTTCTAATTAACTTACATGTATTAATATAATCAAAATGATCTTGTATCATCGAATTAAAAGTATCGTAGTCAGTTGCAAACGATTACAAAGTTTTAGAGGTTAGATTTTCTGAGTCGACCCCGGTTTACTAAAATATTTACGAGAATATTATAAGTAAGTACGTAACATTAACTTAAAATACATAGTATCCTGAAAAGATAACCAATATTACTATAATTTCTAGTACTCTTTGCTGTCACATTCAGCACACATTACTCTTTTTTGGTAAATTCTAGAAGTTGACAATTTTTACTACAGTAACTAGTAAAGTTTCGTACGTTTCATTGCAGCATTTCGTACACATTTAACAATAATTTCTACAAAAAACAGTAAAAAGCACGAGAATGCAAGTAAATCCCGCCATTCCTACATAAAATAGTAATTTTCATACAGTAAATCGTAATATCCAATACATCTCATCTTTCCGTGTAGTTTTGAATTTTTTTCAAAATTTTGATTTTGCCCTTTCAAAGAGAAAACTTTGTGATGGTGAAACTCTTTTTTTTTTGTATATTTTTAACGTATAAACATGTTTTATGCCTTGGGGAGTTCGAGTAGACTAGTCTTAAAATGTTTGTATGCATCTGTGTGTGTGTGTGCATGCGTGCGTGTGTGAGTGTGTGCTAATATGTGGCATATCGCCATTCGTTCAATCTGTGGTGTAACTTTCCCAAACGCTGCACAGATGTTTGTTATGAATACCCGGTGCGCGCTTGATAGTTTCAGCGAAAATGGTCGAATAAAATTTATTTTATAGTCATTTTTCGAAATTTAAAAATTTTCAAATTTTGGTTTTTAAATTTTTTTTCAATGCAGTAATGGTTTCTGGGAAGCGAATTGGTTATACAATAAAGGACTCATAAAATCCTTCATTTTAGGATCGTGAACGATTTTATATGAATCGTTTTTCAGTTGTTACACTTTGTGATATCATTTTCTTTCAACATTTATTACTCGAAAACTATACGATAAAAGTCAGTGAGATTTTTACTGAATACTTGTTTCATATACAGGTACATTCCTGTAAATTTCCTGTAAATCCAAGGATAATGTTATAATAGAAATATTATTATTTTGTGATTTTTTAAAAATGATTTAATAATGACAATTTATTTTTGAAATACTGAATCTGTATCTATCTGTAACATACCATAGAAAAATCATAAATTTTATACTATTTTGATGGTAGAATTTATAAACTAGTATATGTTAAATAGTAGTAAAATTTTGAAATGATGCGTTTTTTTGTCTTATGCATTTGTTTGCAATGAAAGAAACAAAAAACAATAATTCAATCTTTTATAAGTATAGATTTCATTTGATTTCATAGATAAAAATAGATTTTAGAATCAATAACATCGCGGACTAAAGACACCCTGATATACGATATATGCGATAATATGTTTATTGAATAATATTCATTTTTCAGTAAGGCACAAATCACTAAATTAAAATAAATAGGCAGAAAAATTATATTTATATAATAATATTAATTAAATTCTCTTTGAGGAAGTATAGTGCCAAAGCAGTAGGCAGCATTTTTAAATATTTTGAATTTCTTTTATTCTAACGTAAAAATTGAGGTTAGCTTTTCCGTTCCGAAGTTTTCTCGAAAAGGAAATAATGTTAGATACTTTTTAAGGTCTCAAAATATTCCTTACTTTAACACCAATTGGGGCCAACTTTTAGTTTTTCAATTAACAAACTACAATTTGAATAAATTGCAAAAACGTGATTAGACAAGGACAGGAGATACGGACTCCTCTTAAGTCCACGAGTACACTTCTGAAGAATACTTTAAAGCCTCGGTGACCATGAAAAAAACACCACCTGATTAAAAAATACGTGGTAAGTGATTAAAAATGCTTAAATTCAATAATGTAAATTAGCAATTTTTCAAGGGACTATAAAGATCAATTAGAGGGGTCTAATTCGTGGCAAAATCATGTATAATACACATATTTAAGATATGAAAATGTGTCTACAAAATGGAGAATGATTTTTTACAGAATTTAACTCAGGCTTGAACCCTTAAGAAGCAATGCACTTTATGACTTTAAAATGTGCAGGATTATAACTCTACATGGAGAGAAGATGCGATGGAAGTATAGGATCTGCATAAGAATCGTATGATCTTACTATTTTACTATCAATACACATCTTGAAAGCATGCCACTTACTGATACTAAGAGAGCACGACGTCATGATAATATTTGATGAACTTCATTCCTTAAAAGCAACGCCGCCATGCACCCTTTCGTGGTATGACGTTAGCGTCATAATTTTTTAAAACAAAAGTGTAAAATAGTGTTAGCACTATTTCGGTATGCGAGGCTTCGAGCGATTGAGGTATAGGCCTCGCTCACTAGCACTGGAGGGGGCAAGCTGCATATGCAGCTACTACACTGTAGTGTCGCATGGACCTGCTTATATGTACATACTAACATATAATAGGTATCTTACACACGAAGACGCATTCAGTGAATATGAAATGTAATGAATCAATCAAAATTCTATAGCAAACTTTATTAATATATCAATATGAAACTCTGGATTCCTATGATTTTCAATGCTGTGTGTAGGTACAGCTTTTGTACGAATTTTGTGGAGATTCAGTGTACAGTTCCGTAAAGAATTTGTTGAAATTCGACATGAATTGAAATACGGATTTCGCATATCTGTAGGGATTCCGTACCCAACTTCATTTAGTATACCAATGGATATTTTAATGATATTTACTTACGGATTTTGTACGGTTTCTACGCGGATTTCAATACAGATTTCTGCATTACTTCTGTATAGATTCTACACCGTTTGTTGTGCACTATACCAGTAGAGATTTCAATAATAGTTTTTTGCAGATTTTGTACGGATTTTACACGGATTGCAATACAGATTTAGTATCAATATCCGTGTTCTAAAATCATGCGGATTTCCAACCGTTCGCCAAGTGTATACTAAATCATAATGATTTGGCCAACGATTTAGCCATCGATTGGTTAAAAGTTCCGCTTATTTCGTCACGGAATACCCATTGTCGTTGTCCAACTGAGACTTAAGGGGTTCTACGCAGTCAGGATTTTCCAAAAATCGATATTTTTTATTTCTGTTCGTAATGTGCATATAAACAAGTATATATCCAGAAAATTTAATGTCAATCCGATAAATATTCTCGAAGATACACACACATTTGTAAAGACGCCTCGGAGTGTTTGAAAGTAGGTGGGGCAGAGACCCGAGCGGCAACTGCCTACATAGGACGCTGCTCTATTCACTTTTCTATTGTATTAAGATACATTGAGTGACAGTGTAGTAGTGTTCTTGTTATACCTGCGAGCTAAGTTAAGCGGTTTCTATTACCAAACTGGCAAATATTGAGAGTAGTCAGTCTAAACAGCCAAGCCAAGCAGTAAAATCGTGTGCTCGTTTAAACGTTCTGTTGTGATTTCTCCGTGAAAATGAAGTGTAGTAGAGAAAGGAGAGCATGTTCTAAGATGCGTAAGTCGCGATCAAAGAAGAGAAAAAATGTTTTTGATCCCAAAACAGCTGAGACAAATAAAAGTAGTTTTAGTGCCTCTGCGAAAAAATTAAAATGCAAGACGAGATCTTTGTTCCGCGTGATTCCTCTGTTGAATATTGAATTTTGAACTTTATTACAATGCTTGCAGCAATTTCTGAATATGTGAAGTGTAAAATCTGTGACGGAAAGGTGAAGTTTGAAACTGATTCTGATCTAGGACTTGGTTATAAGATTGTTTTGTTGTAAGTGTGCAGCTCGTACAATAAATTCTAGTCCGTTTGTCGGGCATTTTATGCGATGAATAGACGTTTTTTATTTGTCATGAGAGTTCTCAGATTAGTCCCGTGTACAAACAGCCAACGAGAAACTTTTCGGATGTGTTGGTGCTTTCACGCAATACTACAACGAAAGCTACAATCAACTCGTATGGAAAATCACTCCGAAGATCGTTGTGGCTCCAAAATTGTGTAAATGCCTGCATACCCCGTTGCCGGCGTATTCAGTGAAGGTATATATATGCCCAATGCGCATTTATATGCCGAAAAGAAGGATGCAGAGCGCGTCAGTATTTATGACTGAAGAATGCACGAGAGTACACGAGAGAGAAGAATGGTCCGCAGACAACACCAAATCGAATTATTAGAAGCTGCCGTAGGAATTAAAGATTTATTATATGACCCAGAAATAGACTCGGTGTAAGTTGAAAAAAATTTTTTCTTTCTTACCGCCAGGCCGAAAGTACCACATTTCCTCCCGGCGGCCAAAACGGGAATGTGGTATTTTCGGCCTGGCGGTGAGAAAAATAGTATACGCACCATGGGAAGTAAAATGGCGACCCCATAGCACGTGTTTGCCACCCTCGCCTTCGGCTCGGGTAGCATATTACACGTGCTATGGACACGCCAATTCTTTACCTCCCTAGGCGCGTAATATACTATTTACTGTGCGTAAAATGCTTTTGAACTTTTCAACGCGTTTTTTTTAAAACTGTGTTTTTAAAGTCGGTGACCGAGATTTCTCGGAAACGGCAGAACCGATCAGCCTCAAAATTTTCAACAACCATTAAAAATAAATTTTTTAATGATTGATTGAATGTTTATTTTCGCCGATAAATATTTTCTATTTTATAAACAATTTAAGGCCAAAGTTTTTATCGAAAATCGAAATTTTTTTTCAGAAGCCGCCATTTTGTAAAAAATTAATATTTTGCTTATTTCTTCGATTAAATACCAGATAATACCTTATATCAAGATGCCTTTTATAGAGGAGGTACCGAAGATCGGTTATAGCAGCTTTAAAAATCAGTATTTTTACAAATAAAAAATATAAGAATAAAATTAAAAGTTACCACAATATGCATATGAATTTTTACGTTAATAAATTAAAATGTCTCTCCAGAAAGAATTCTTGAAAAATCGCCTTTTTTCGGACTACTGAAATTTGACACGTATCAAAATGTACATGCTGGTTGTAGAAGGTATCTAGGCAGTTATGGTAGCCGATGACGAGGTCGAGGTAGTGCGCTTCGTAGCCTTTTAAGGGGTAACACCACTCTAGATACACCTATTTTTGACGATTTATTGTGGGTAAATAATAAACGAAATGAAAAATTCGATTAAAGAACTTTATTGTACCATTAATGAAGTGTAACAAATTTTTTTTTTTCAAAATGGCGGCCTGGGAGCCTTTAGTAGGCCGTTACTTTTCTGTTGATGCTCAAACGGGCGGGCAGTTTCTCGCATATGATGAATCCTAGAACAAAAAACCAAAGTTTTTCTTAAAGTACATATTAGTAAGCATGGTAGAACGTAGGGATTTTTTAAATTAAATTTAAAAAAATGGTGCACATTTGAAAAAGAAGTTTATGTCAAGTCAAAAAACCGCTATGTACTGCCATCGAAAATGTTATCGTGAAGGTACAGTCAACGAATCCAAGCAACCGTTTTTGAATAATCTGTCCGCCCTGTTTGAAAAAAACGGTTTCGAGAAAAACGCGTTTAAAGTTTCCGTAGCATTTAAATTGTTGAAAACTTATATTTACCTCGAATCTACGATGCCTGCACCATACATTTGACCTTCCACATTAATGTTCTTCTCTTCTTCTTCTTTCCTCTTTGATTTTCTGGACAAACGAGCCTCTTTAAAAAACTTCTTTTGACAATGCTGGTTTGGGCTTATAATCTTTTAGAGTACCAGTGGCCTTTGCCTTTTGCCACGAGCACCATGAAGTTTCTCCGGGCGGGCATCTTTGGTGCAGAGATACTTTGTGAACTAGCGTCGCATATATTTCATTGTGCATTTTCTCGATAGAATCGTGATTGCGACGAGTAGCTAAGCCATAATAAATGGATAGCTCGTCGATTAATTTTCCAGTCAACCTGGTTTTTCCTCCAAGTTCCTTCGTTTTTTTTTCAAATTGCGAAGGCGAGTTCCCATTCGCTTTTGCACGTGGTCGATGCACTCTTTCTTTAAAATCATGAGATTTTCATATGGCTGTGAATTCAAGAGACCTTTATAAATCTTCGAGTCACCATCCCCCACGTAATGTGTATACTTCACATTGTGCAAACATTCTGAGCGCTCGAACATTTCAGTAACGGCGGAGGTCTTACGTGGAAGCCGCAAATAGATGCGGTTAGCAGGAAGGTAAACGGGACTGTCTATAGCCTGAAATTCTTCTAGTCATGCACTACTGAGGCACTTCGTAAGCATTTGGTACGTGCATTGGTATTACCTCACCTAGATTACTGCTCAGCAGTTTATCTTGATGTGTCAGGTGAGCTTCAGACACGATTGCAACGTTTACAAAATTTATGTGTGAGGTATATATGTGGTGTTAGGTGGGACTAGCATATCACTCCTTACAGAATGAGCCTGGGCTGGTTAGATATGAAGGCGAGGAGAGAGTATCTTATGGGGTTGTTGCTTTATACAGCGGTTGTTATGCGGCAGTCAACGTATCTTAATGCTCTCTTCGAAAAAAATTAGGACAGGACTTCAAGTAGGGGGGGGGGGGGGGGTATGAAAGAGCTCTCAGTTCCAGGGTCGCGCACTGATAAGGGCCTATATTCTTTTAGGGCCCAGGGTGCACGCCTCTGGAACCAGTTCCACTGCAGTGTAAGGTGTCTGCCATCACTATGTAAGTTTAAAACGGCGTTAGGTGGGCACCTCAAACAATTATACGGCGACAAGACTCTACAAAAGTGATTAGTCATAGGCCTGCGGCTCACGTCAAACAGCTTGTGATTGTATTTCGTTCATTTCTGTGTAGTTTTAATTTATTTGAAGTGTTAAGTGTGAAGTGTGAGTGTAATAATTAGCGTGATTGATTGTAAGAATGAAGGAAGAATGAAAGGTGATTTATATTCGACGCGATAGATATATGTGCAATATAAATGTGTATGCGTATATATTCCTTGTTATCTATTTATTTATATATTATTAAGTTGACGAAACGATATGTGATAGTACTGACTACATTATGTTGTGTTAGACTATAAATTGACGACCTGTATAGCAATCCAGAACTTTTAAAATACAATGACTGATATTGTGATAAGTATTTTTAACTTAAATATACATACAGCTGTAAATTTTTGTCATAGTGACGAATAAAAAGTATATCTATCTATATATCTATCTCTCTGGCACTGGCTTTCGCACTATCAACTACTTTCATACTATCAACTACTTTCATACTATCAACTACTTTCATACTATCAGCTACTCTCATACTATCAACTACTTTCATACTATATACTACTTTTATGCTATCAACTACTTTCATACTTTCTACTACTTTCATACTATCTACTACTTTCATACTATATACTACTTTCATGCTATCAACTACTTTTATACTATCAACTACTTTCATACTATCAACTACTACTTTCATACTATCAACTACTACTTTCATACTATCAACTACTACTATCTTACTATCAACTACTACTTTCATACTATCAACTACTACTTTCATACTATCAACTACTACTTTCATACTATCAACTACTACTTTCATACTAACAACTACTACTTTCATACTATCAACTACTACTTTCATACTATCTACTACTACTTTCATACTATCAACTACTACTTTCATACTATCTACTACTACTTTCATACTATCAACTACTACTTTCATACTATCAACAGAAAAATTTACGCGTCGTGCGCGTCTTGCTCGGGCTGGCCTCCTCATCCCTGCTACCGCTGCTGTTAGTGGAAAAAGTGTGCAAATGTCTGTGTTGTGGTTCTCTCACTCTATCCCTCTCGTAGCCAAAATCTGAAGAATACACGACCAATTAGTTATTAATAATAAAGTTTATGGTTTCGGTACGGTGTTCCGTCGGTACGAAACTCGCTGCTGTTTGTTTTGTTAATAGTAATTGTATCAATCCCAAATAATACAGTACAACCTAGCCTAACCTAACTCTACCTGTCATTCCCCCTGTATCCACCTCTGTCTAATTTGCATGTTGTTTTCAGTAGTGCGTTACTTGACAAAAATTTGTATTCGTGATTATCTACACTTCACAAAGTCTTCTAGCAATATTTTTGCTTCATGGGTTGAAAATCTATCAAACACGTGCTTTAGTTTTGTGTAAAAGGAGACCTTGACTCTATCGTCCGTATCCTCCGTTAGGCAATGACCATTAATAAATACGTACTTGTACCATCGGCTTTTGACGGCTAGGAAGCCTATGCGATCATCAATAAGTTAAAAATTAATTCTCGTGCGTATTACTCTATTACGTACGAAAAAAAGCCCATCCCTAGCTGCCCTGCCTTTTCCAATCCGCTATATAAAAGTGTGTATTTATTCATATACTTTACGTCCGGGCCTCCTCGTCGTCTAACTTCATATAGAGCTACTATATCTAATTTATACCTATCTGCCTCCATAGTTAGCACTTCTAATTGCCAGTCCTGGGCTAAGTTACGCACGTTCCATGTGCCCACCCTTCACACCGTTATAGTTCTTTTGCATGCTTCTTCCTGGATAGTCTCTCCTCCCCCCCCCCCTCCCAGACATACGATTAAGGGACATATTTATGTCCGGACTTGTATTTTCCCAGAGAAAAATTCATGACATGTTTGTTTGCGAATGACTCGTCGCGTTGTAAATCCGGTGTAGGTTCATCACGTATACTACCCGCACTCCGTGACCAGGAGTCTTGAAAACATAAAAATTCATCAAAATCTCTGATAACAAAATTTTCATAGTCACAAAGTTCTTTCTTTGAGAAAGCAAAATCAAAATACACTATTTTTAGAAAATGTCTATGGATGTGTGTATATGTGCGTGCGTGCGTGTGTGCGTATGTATGAAACCAAATTTTTATACACCATAACTCTACAAGGCAAGCATATCACGCTCTGAAATTTTGCAAGCAAATTACATATGTTTGAAGTTAGAACTGATTAGATTTTGGATCTGCATGGATATATTAAACATATTTTTTAGGAAAATATTAATTTTTAAAAATTTTGTAATTTTTTTTTGTGTTTATACGTTGAACTTGTCAAGAATATCTACGTTTTTATAAAGTTGACGTAATTTCCTTTCAATTGATATATCTTATAATAACTTTAAAGTTATTTTCTTATAATAATATAATAACATAATAACATTAAAATAACAAAATATTAGTTTAAAAAAAAATTGTAAAAAACAACAACAAAATTTTGTCATTTTATACGTTGAAATTGTCAACAAATGTACATTATCCAAATTATATGTGTAATGATTAACTTATAGCTATTTTAGTGGAAGTATCCCGATTTTGAATTTTGAATGTGCATTTAAAAAAAATATTGTTAATAAGCAAATTTAAAATAATTTTGTTACTACAAATATATAAAATATATGTACAATTTGACTGTTTAAAATGCATGATTTCAATTAAATCTATATATCTACTTATTATTTTGAAGCTGTTTTAGCTAAAGAATATAATTATGAAGCTTGGGTATACAATTTTTCAATAACTAACTATGTTAACAAATTGATAAAATTTTTATTTTTTTTGTACTGTACATATACGCAAAATATAAGGTTATAATTTTAAAATATAAATAATGTTAATTGTGTTTATACATTTAACAATTATTTCACAACATATTTCGAGAAAAAATGCAATTTTGAAAAAGAATCGATTTTCTATGGTGCACGACAATTGAAGTAACGTTGCAGCGATCCTTCCGAGAAGGTTTCCAGAAAGGTAACTTTTAGTATCTCTTGGCCCATTCTTTGCCCATATCATATGGCATTTGACATTTTTAGATAATCGAGGTTATGTAGTTTTATCTCGAAAAGGGCTTGGCCGTTTCTAACCAAACAAGATTTATTTTTTGTTTAGTGACGGAAGTTGTACCATATTAATTAAATTAATATATTAAATACACATATACAGCTTCCGTCGCTTAATTTTCCGCATGTATTGGTCGAGGTCACATACGGCTCCGGTTGCTTATCGCTGACTCGGGACTCTCCTCCCCTATCGCGCGCTCGGTGAATGCACGCTGCAAAGTGCCAAGCCTGCTGTCGCTAAGCTCATTTCAGTACCATGAGCGTGACACGAGGCGATAATCACCGTGACGTCACGGAGGAGAGGAGAGGTCTTGAGCAGGGGTGGACGCTGCAGCGCGATCGCTGCAGCTAAGCCACGTTTTTGGTCAGTCGTGCTTTAGGCCAATTAAGAGTAGCCACACGCCTCACTCAATACAAGCTATTTTTATAATAAAAATCCACGTTATTTTCTCACGTCTTTTTCTCTGTATAATTCTTAAACCTCCAACATCTCCATCGTCATCTACGAAAAACAAAGGTAAGATTTTTAATTAAATTAAAAGAAGAAAATAATAATATTAAAACCAAAATAAAAAGGAAACCACAAAGGACTTAAAGGTTTGTTTGAGTCTCCATTTTTCAAGCAAGACTCCCAAGCCTGTATAGGGTGGCCGAGTCTGATCTCCCCCCCCCCCCCCCCTCGGCATTAATAATAAAAAATTGTTCCGATAAGAAATAATACGTTTCTTAACATTTTTTCAGTTATTTTGTTAAGATTCGATATTCAAAAGTGCAGATTCGACGACTCATTTTTGTTTTGTAACGATTTTTTGAATCTGTATTTTTAACTTAACAAAAACTGGTGGAGGCGCCAGGTAGATTAACTCGGAACAAAACTTTGAATATTTTACCTTTCAATAAATATAAGCTATATCTATTACCGTAAGACAATTCCCCTCTCGTCCATCTTGCGCAAAAAATCGAAGACGAGAGCACGGTGATAGTGTTGTGCGATTAGCCAGCGTGGTCTGGAATGCGGTGACGAGGCTACATTCCTCAAGCCCTAAGCACATAGATCATTTTAATTATATTTCTTTTAGATGACAAAGTTCGTTTCATATTTTATTCCTTATCATATCTTATCACATTTTATTTTATTTAAAATTAATCATTTAAATAATTTGAATATAAATTGTAAGTCACATTTGTTTTAAATATTCTTTAGCACTGAAAGACAATTTGAAACATAATTTAGCACTCTGTTTCAAAGCAAATATTGTCACAAAAACACGCGTAAACATAAAATCTTCTCAAAGTGAAACCCTGGTTACACACACCAATTTAATCATGTATTTCTGTGAATTTTTAAACACATTATTACTCAAATTGTATGTAAATATATATAGGGTCCAATTTTACACACATATTTAAATTATTACACCACATAAGGAACAACCTCACAAACTGCCAGCGACAAGTATATTGTGGTCTGGTGACCTTAGGCCCCGTAGTCGAGCCAGCCAGGTCGCAGCAGGGAATCTCGACGCTGAGGAATAACGACAGAAGCGCAACCTTCTGGCGATACAAGTCCTAGGCACGTCCAGGCACTCACAGAACTACACACACATCAACACTATACACACACCACTATCAGCATTACTTAAATAAAATCACACTAAAGTTTCACATTTTTATAAAAAAATAAATCTTACACTTAATGACACTTTAAATTCACTGAATCTAAACACACGCATAAGTTAACACAAAAATCATAACAGTTTTTATATACATATATCATAACACATCATCACACTGTCATCACAATTCTTATCATCGACGAGCACATTGTGTTCTACTAACTATCGAGCCAGCCAGGTCGCAGTGGTACGTCGTTGACACAGAGCTGCAGCTACAAAACCCACAGGGACACACACACTTGAGTACACTTTACATTTACTTCTCTAAGCACACACACATCACCTCCTAGTCTACACTAAAATTTAAAGTTTTTTTTTTGCACTTTGAAACACTTTCTTTTTTTTTCTTTTTCACTTAGCGCAGGTAGATAAATCCCACATGCTACATTACAGTTTATACATACAAAGGGGGTAAATGGTCCTCTTCTAAAATATATCAAAGCGACTCATTGAGAATAACTTCTACAGCTAAATATTAATAAGGATGAGGGGCAAAAACTTACTTGTAACTCTGAAAAAGCCGGCTTTTGGATCTAAAGCCTCAGCTCAGGTCTACGAAAAGTCCAGGAACCGTACGTCTAGGGGTACAGGATGGTTGAAGGGCAAGGATACCCTTTTCGTTTTCTTTTTGCGTGGGCGTCAGTCATAATCTGGTTTTCCAGGCGTTAACGGCTACGTATTACTCCAACCTGCAAAAAGACACCATTATAAATATTCACATATACAGACATACATTTACTTAATTTTAAGCATATTAAACATATTTCATAAATAATAAGCCGCCAATACAGTAAAATCTGGAGTAAGTAGTAAAGTAGATAGTAACATGTATAACTATTGGAATGAAGCACCAAAACAAGGAATATATGGAATTATATAGGGATTATAGAGGAAATTAATGAAAGGGATAGGAGCTCGATAATAAGAAGATTCATAACAACACTCACCTATAGGCAAAGAAGCTTGAGTCGATTCAAACTAAGAGTAACGGCCAAGGCTGTGCAGAAAAGACAGCTTGAGAGATTTCAGGCTCCGGTCACAGCTAATGCAGCTTTCTGAAAATTAAAAGAAAAAAACAAGGAGAGGCTACACAAAGGAATAGTCCTAGAAAAGAGGCAACAGCTTTTTGGCAGAGTAAATAAGGTAACTTATCTGGTCATACGTTGATACAGCAAGCCTGGACCACTCCTTTTCCACAACCTGTGAGTTGAGGAAAGTATTCTAAGCACTATTTACTATTATTTTCCAATGTACATCACTTCAATCAGCAATAGTGATTGATTAAACAGCAGGAGCAACTCACAACAGCAACAACACTTGATTTAACCTCAACTCATTACTCTGCAGCAGACTGCATGTTGCAGATGCACATGGCTATAGTGACGAGCGAGGAACTGACTCTAGCGCGGAGTATAGCTAGACTCGCAGCACAAGGAGTACAGCGGCGCCGCCATTTTCAATAAACACAAATAATAATAATTAATAAATAAGCAACATTGACATTGATAATGATACTTGTTTAATATTTTGCGCAACTAACCTAAAATCCAAACTGTTTTTTTATATATATTTGAATTTCAAAATTTTTAATTTTCATTTTTATTTATTTAATTCTAGAAACACGCGCAAAATTTAAATACTGGTTACAAATTTATTTACTTGGGACTTTGAACTTAATAATAATACGCATTAGTCATATTATTCATCAATTAACAAGATTAATCTATATTAATAGCATTTTATGAATAGTACTCCATTTTCTTTTTATTTATTATTCAATCACTAACATAATATTCTAATTTATTAGTGATATTGATGATATTTCTAACAATATCAATACATTCATTTGTTTAAATTTATTATAACCTTAGTGATATTTTCTGAATAATTTTATTTCTTTTCGACATAATATACCTTCATATTTTTTCTGTAGTTTTTTTTAATGATATTAACTTTTAAAACTAATAATCATGAACAAATTTTCTTAGTTTATTATACAAAATTGAGCGTTTACTGCAATTTGTAGGGACTTTCAATAATTATAAACCTTTTTTTTAGTTTTCAACTTTTTTATTTAACATTTTTCACACTTATTTAACAATATCCTTAAGAATAAAAAAATTTTTTATTAATAATTCAGTTTATTTAATAATAGTATTTCTATAAGAAATTGACAAGAATTGTTTGTGTGGATAACTTATTTTAGTCATTAAGAATAATTTTTTTTGGGGGGTTTTTAACTTTCAATCGATTTTATTTTAATGGTAGTTGGGACAATTTTACGCATGGGTGATATAATCAATTTATATAAAGCTAATTTGAAAACGGAAACCGAGACCGCGCATCAAGAAGAGGATACTGGTTTTGACAATTTTTCAGAGTGGTTTCAAGGACTCATTCAAAGACTCGAACCGAAACTTTTCGAATTTTTAAAATTTTAGAAAAAGAGAAATTTGTACTACTTTTCCTTCTTTTCGGCCATAGGAAAATATGTAAGCATCAAATATACCTGTAACAGTGAAAGAACAATTCTTAAAGAATCTCATTCAAAGATTAACAGGAGCTGCAAAAAGAAGTCTGAGAAATAAAACCATAACCACAATAGATGATCTGATAAAACACTTGAAATACAGATTTGGACCAGGAAAGAATTTCAGCTACTACGATAGTAAAATACACAATGTTCGCATGAAACAAGGAGATACCGTCGGAGATTTTTATGACGAAGTAAATATGCTGTTAAGCAGCGTCAAGAGCGCCTTAAAAGAAGAAAGAGGAAATGATTACGATGATCAAATTATGATACCGTTGAATTCCATGGCGGTAGATATTTCCATGAGAGGTTTACCAAGAAACCTATGTGAAAGAGTGGATTTGACTCATCCGATGAATCTAGAGGAGGCATAGACGGAAGCTATCAGATTAGAAACAAGAATAGAATTCACAATTATCCCAGACGTGAGATATAATAGTAACCAACGGACCTACAGAACTCAGGGATACCCGGAACACAGGAGAAATTACAATCATAACAATCAGCCCAGGTTCAGGGATAACTGCAACAACTATAGAAAAGCTAGAGACCCAATGTACAATAGATACACGGACCATGAACCCCGTGAGATCGAGGAGTCTTATGAACAATGTGGACTACAGTACGACAATTACATAGACAACGACCTCAATAACCACTTTATGTAGGATACATGGACAGGGGATCAATACGAGCATCGAGACACAACAGGGATCACTAAACTGCTGCGTAAGCTGATGCGCGTGGGTTTCTCCAGGAGTGTTCTCCTGTGGCTTAAGTTATATATAATGGGGAGACGACAGAAAGTCGTCAGTAATACAAAAGGGGATTCAGGTAGGCTAACCACCAATCTTGCCGTGCCACAGTGCTCAGTCCTGAGACCCTTGCTTTTCAGCCTTTACATAAACGACTTACAAGATGCACTAGACTTAGATGGTGTAGAACAATACTATACGCTGACGACCTGCAAACCTACACTCAAGTGAACCTGGAAGATCTTCATGATGGTATCGGCTGGCCTGCGCGTCAATGTCGGCAAGACAAAGGCGATTATCTTTGGATCTGATCACAACATCAAACAGGTTCAGAGCCTTGACTTGCAAAGCATTGAGATACAGACCGCCGCACACGTTCCCTTTGTCGATCCAGTTACCAACCTCGGCGTGGTGATTGACGGAAGGTTAACATGGAAGCCGCAATTGAATGCGGTCAGTAAGAAAGTTAATAGAGCTCTGTATAGTCTGAAATTATTCCGTTCTTGCACCACGGAGATACTACGGAAGCAGCTGGCATATGCACTGGTACTACCTCACTTAGACTACTGCTCAGTGGTTCTTCTTGACGTGTCAGGGGAGCTTCAGACACGACTACAACGCTTACAGAATTCATGTGTGAAATACATATGTGGTGCTAGGCGCGATGAGCATATCACCTCCTACAGGGAGGGACTGGACTGGCTTGACATAAAGGCTAGAAGAGAGTATTTTATGGGGCTGTTGCTTTACAAAGCGAGTGTCATGCGTCAGCCACCATATCTTACTGCCCTTTTTGAAAAAAAAAACAGGCCAGGACTTCAGGTAGAGGTGGTACGAAGGAGCTCTAGGTTCCGGGGTCGCGCTCCGATAAGGGCCTTTTCTTGTTTAGAGCTCAAGGTGCGCACCTCTGGAATTCACTCCCAAGCAGTGTGAGGTGCCTGCCATCTTTTTGTAAATTTAAAGGCAGGTACCTTAAAGAATTCCATGGTGACGGGAATACACAGAAGTGAACTTTTCGAATACTGATAAATAAATTATTTTCCTTCATTTCTGTGTAGTCCTAATCTATTTTATGTATTTATTTAGGTTATTTATTTATTTTATTAATTTTATTAATTTTATTAATTTTATTAATTTTATTAATTTTATTAATTTTATTAATTTTATTAATTTTATTAATTTTATTAATTTTATTAATTTTATTAATTTTATTAATTTTATTAATTTTATTAATTTTATTAATTTTATTAATTTTATTAATTTTATTAATTTTATTAATTTTATTAATTTTATTAATTTTATTAATTTTATTAATTTTATTAATTTTATTAATTTTATTAATTTTATTAATTTTATTAATTTTATTAATTTTATTAATTTTATTAATTTTATTAATTTTATTAATTTTATTAATTTTATTAATTTTATTAATTTTATTAATTTTATTAATTTTATTAATTTTATTAATTTTATTAATTTTATTAATTTTATTAATTTTATTAATTTTATTAATTTTATTAATTTTATTAATTTTATTAATTTTATTAATTTTATTAATTTTATTAATTTTATTAATTTTATTAATTTTATTAATTTTATTAATTTTATTAATTTTATTAATTTTATTAATTTTATTAATTTTATTAATTTTATTCATTTTATTCATTTTATTAATTTTATTAATTTTATTCATTTTATTAATTTTATTCATTTTATTCATTTTATTCATTTTATTAATTTTATTCATTTTATTCATTTTATTCATTTTATTCATTTTATTAATTTTATTCATTTTATTCATTTTATTCATTTTATTAATTTTATTAATTTTATTAATTTTATTAATTTTATTAATTTTATTAATTTTATTAATTTTATTAATTTTATTAATTTTATTAATTTTATTAATTTTATTAATTTTATTAATTTTATTAATTTTATTAATTTTATTAATTTTATTAATTTTATTAATTTTATTAATTTTATTAATTTTATTAATTTTATTAATTTTATTAATTTTATTAATTTTATTAATTTTATTAATTTTATTAATTTTATTAATTTTATTCATTTTATTCATTTTATTCATTTTATTAATTTTATTCATTTTATTCATTTTATTCATTTTATTAATTTTATTCATTTTATTCATTTTATTCATTTTATTCATTTTATTCATTTTATTCATTTTATTAATTTTATTAATTTTATTAATTTTATTAATTTTATTAATTTTATTAATTTTATTCATTTTATTCATTTTATTCATTTTATTCATTTTATTCATTTTATTCATTTTATTCATTTTATTCATTTTATTCATTTTATTCATTTTATTCATTTTATTCATTTTATTCATTTTATTCATTTTATTCATTTTATTCATTTTATTCATTTTATTCATTTTATTCATTTTATTCATTTTATTCATTTTATTCATTTTATTCATTTTATTCATTTTATTCATTTTATTCATTTTATTCATTTTATTCATTTTATTCATTTTATTCATTTTATTCATTTTATTCATTTTATTCATTTTATTCATTTTATTCATTTTATTCATTTTATTCATTTTATTCATTTTATTCATTTTATTCATTTTATTCATTTTATTCATTTTATTCATTTTATTCATTTTATTCATTTTATTCATTTTATTCATTTTATTCATTTTATTCATTTTATTCATTTTATTCATTTTATTCATTTTATTCATTTTATTCATTTTATTCATTTTATTCATTTTATTCATTTTATTCATTTTATTCATTTTATTCATTTTATTCATTTTATTCATTTTATTCATTTTATTCATTTTATTCATTTTATTCATTTTATTCATTTTATTCATTTTATTCATTTTATTCATTTTATTCATTTTATTCATTTTATTCATTTTATTCATTTTATTCATTTTATTCATTTTATTCATTTTATTCATTTTATTCATTTTATTCATTTTATTCATTTTATTCATTTTATTCATTTTATTCATTTTATTCATTTTATTCATTTTATTCATTTTATTCATTTTATTCATTTTATTCATTTTATTCATTTTATTCATTTTATTCATTTTATTCATTTTATTCATTTTATTCATTTTATTCATTTTATTCATTTTATTCATTTTATTCATTTTATTCATTTTATTCATTTTATTCATTTTATTCATTTTATTCATTTTATTCATTTTATTCATTTTATTCATTTTATTCATTTTATTCATTTTATTCATTTTATTCATTTTATTCATTTTATTCATTTTATTCATTTTATTCATTTTATTCATTTTATTCATTTTATTCATTTTATTCATTTTATTCATTTTATTCATTTTATTCATTTTATTCATTTTATTCATTTTATTCATTTTATTCATTTTATTCATTTTATTCATTTTATTCATTTTATTCATTTTATTCATTTTATTCATTTTATTCATTTTATTTATTTTATTTATTTTATTTATTTTATTTATTTTATTTATTTTATTTATTTTATTTATTTTATTTATTTTATTTATCTAATTATTTTATTAGCGTGAATTGTAAGAATGTCATATGAATGAGTGTGTTTTTATTTGACGTGATAGATCTACGTGCAATTTTGGAAGAGTGTGTGTATGTACTCCTTATATTTTGTTATCTTTATTATATTTATTTTATTATGTATTGACGACGCGTATTCTGTGATGTACCATTTGACTATGAATAGTTCATTATATTTAGATTTTATAAATTGACGAACTGTTACAGCGAATAATGTTATGTTTTATATAAGAAACGCAATAATGAATGTTAAATGTGAGATACAAAGTATAAACTGACTGATATTTTAATTATTTTAACTATACGTGTACATGCAATTGTAAAAATTTCGTCATTGATGAATAAATAGTATATCTATCTATCTATCTATCTATCAATGCAATGGACTTTACGAAGAGTAACAAAAACACATCCGGGAGGTGATGGAATAATCAGAACAGTCACTGGGCAAACCGCCACTACTGAATTAAAATGGAGTGTCAACAAATTAGCATTGTTACCATTAGAAGATAATTATACAGACTGTAAGAAATAAAGTATTTCAGTTAATCGGAATCCTCTCAACGGGGGGAGTATGTTCGATCGCGAATTATATCTTACTTAAACATAAATTTATAATAATACGTTTTTATCATTTTTTACATTTTTTTACAATTATTTATTATTATTAAAAATATATTATTTTAAAACTATTGAATTTATTTGAACAACCTACATTAATAGTTATATCCGATTAAGTTTCGGTATAACATATAAGTGCAACCATTATTTTGTGTGAGATTTATGACCTCATAAGATTAAAAAGAGGAATCGCATTATAATAAACGCATTTTTTTCTGAACATGTTACAAATTTATAGTAAACATTTATTCATATGTTTGTCTTATGGCCTCTTCACTTGCGTATTTTCTGGGTGTAGAAAACCGCATAGTAAAGTGTAGAAAACGTCAAAACTATTCGACAGTATACTACGTACTTTTCTACATATAGAAAAACAGGTTTTCTACATAAGGTATATTACATACCTAACACTGATATTGTGTAGATAGGAAATGTAGCCTATTTTGTAAGATACTGTTAAAAAAGAACATTTTGAAAATTTTTTAAAGTTAAATATTACGTTATGCTCAAAATTACTCATATAATTAGGATATAACGGTGTAAAGCTTGGTCCAGAGGTCACATGGGTGGCAAGTCTAATATAGAACTTTTCTAATGAGCAGTTGACTTGCAGTAGACATGCGCGGTGCGTCTGCATCGGTAATGCTGATATTGGTATTCACGTGTGAGTAAAACAGGAGAGACAAGCGTACACGCATCCTGACATTACTCATGCACCGCGCATGTCTACTGCATGTCTTTTACGCATTAGAAAACTGCCATATTGCACTTGCCGCCCAAGCGCCCTCTGGACCAAGCTTTACACGTTATATCCTAATAATTACCTGTCAATAATCGTGCATGCGCAGTAGCTGCGAGAAGACATTATTGTAATGTTTTAACTGTCCTAATACAAGGTGAAGCACCAATACGGGGACACATTTTAGAGTAGTAGTTATATAAGATAGATAGATTGATGCTTTATTTCGATAAAAATAAAAAATAAAGGTACGATAACAGTACAATGATCAAACATATTAACATATATCACAATTTAACAATTACAGTCTTGAACCAAATAAACTTACGTAAACTACCTAGATTTAATCTAGGTAGGTACGCGGTCTTAACATTACTGAGGGTGTTCCTGGTCACCGTGGATTTGCACTAGGCGTCTACGTAACGCTGATTTAAATTTACATAGGAATGACAGGCACCTCAGGCTGAGGGGAGAGTTTCAGAGACGCGCACCTTGGGCTTGAAACGATTTCAGACCTATGTCGGTATTCGACGCTGAAGCGAGAGCTCCCTTGCTTCCAACCTACTGGAAGACCTGGCCTGGTTTTGCAGAGAAAGGCGCAAAGTACGGCGGTTGCTCCATGTATATTACTTTGTACAAAAGAGCCGCTGCAAAATACGCCCTTTTCGAGGTTTCCTCGTCAACGTAGAATGTGTAACAACACCGAGGTTACTAACGGTATCGAAGAAGGGAACACAAATGTTTTCTTGCACCTCAATGCCAGGAAGCTGCAAATCACAAACTTTATTAACATTTTGGTCGGAACCAAAAATACTAGCTTTAGTCTTTTTGACATTCAGCTGCAGAGCATTTTCATGAGCCCATGCCGAAACCGCCCGTGCAGCAGCCGACAAACGAGCTATGCCTTCACGAATACCATATCATGTGGCTTGAGTGTAGGTTTCCAAATCATCAACACAGAGCAAGTGCTTGACACTTTTGTATGTAAGTACGTCACGTAAATCATTGATGTAAAGACTGAACAGAAGGGGGCCCAGGACTGAGCCATGTGGCACACTAAGATTAGTTGTTATCCAATCAGATTCACTACTAGATTTAGTAACCACTCTCTGGTTACGTCCTATAATATATGACATGAGCCACAGAAGCGCGTTTCTGGAAAAGCCCATCCTAATCAGCTTCCTCAATAATTTATATGGAGAAATCGTGTAAAAAGCCTTGCTGAAATAAAACATAAGAAGAATGGTTAGAAGTTGTTTTTCACTCCTTTTGTCAACGTTAATTCCAGATCTAGTGTCTTCACTCAATATAATAAGTGAGGTCTGTGTACTGTTATACTTTTTAAAGCCAATCTTTTCAATGATATAGGAAGGGAGTCCGGAACAGAAGATGGAATAGTTGTTTTCTTAAGAGGCACCAAATGAGTTTTCTTCCAAGTCTCAGGAAAGATTCTACTAGATAAGGAGGAGTTGAAAATAGTTGCAAGATGGTGGACCAATAACAGGAAGAGCTTTAGCAAACTGAATTTTGGAGGATTCCATCTATACCATTCGCTTGGTAGTTAAAATGAGTAACTGCCAGGACCACGTCAGAGAAAGTTACTTCTTTAAAAACAAAACTGTTGTCATTGCCTGATGAGAAAATGTCATTCAAATTCTGCTCAGATTCTCCGTGAGATACAGAATCCCCTGCAGAGTGCTTGTTAAGCTAATCTGGTCTAAGGCCGTGCTAATCTTCACGTGACTTTGACAGGAGCCCAAGGCTTCGTAATTTCTTCCGATACCTTTTTTGTTATCTAGAGCTTAAAAAATGCGGTTCTGTAGGAAAGCATTCTATGTATCATTAGAGCGTTGTTCAGCAAGAGAAGAGAGATGCTGGTATTTCTGCCTCAGTCTATTGTGTTCCGCCCATTTATACCGCCTACGTGTCCCGTCACGTTTATTATATAAGTGTTTGAATTTAGTATCCACCTAAGGGGACAGCCCTTTTTTCCTTGGTCTAAACTCTTTAAGTGTGATAGATGATTGATTGCCTCAATTAGGTTATTACTCATACAATCCAGTCTACTGTCCACGTCTGTTTCTGGACAACCGATGTTCGACCAATCCAAACGGTCTAAGAAGGATAGTAGATCCTCCTGTCTTATAGATTTGAAATCCCTATATGAAAAACCTTTAAATGCAGGGGATTTTGCTACTTGAAGATCAATTATTACATCTATGAGTATAATCCTTATTTATTAAAACAGACTTCGTAATTATTTAAAAAATGTTGTTCTATCGCCTAGCATAGTATTATTACGACCTGATTAAGAAAAATATAAAATAAGTCTAGTTCGCTTTTTCTGTGCAAATAATTACGATTTTTTAAAGTACCTCTAGACTGCAGTAACAGGACAGGCTTTACGCGCTGGCACGTATAGTATAGTTGGACAATATTGCGAGATGCAATAGTGAGGAAAAATTGGGAGGTAAACTTAGACACTTGATTTTTACATAAATATTCATTATTATTATAAAACATGTTGCTGATTTTGTTTATAAACGTATTACCAATCATTAGAAGTTTGATTTTCATACTACGGTAAAAGATTTTTCCTATATACTGTAAGAATCAATAGACGTTAAATTAACTAAACGTTCTCACACTCTACATTATTCCGTCAAAATAATGACGGTATGATATGAAGTGCTAAATAGTTGCTCGTTATATTTTTAATTTAGAAAAGATGAATTTATTGATCGCCACGAGCCAAATCATTCTCTTGCAGACGATAGAAAGATTTCAACCCATGAAACAGATGGAGAACAAATATGCCTTAATTTCTTGGGTTCTAATTCCATTTAGTATTGCTAGATGGAGATTTCTCGTCTCCACTTGTGCGGTTTATCATTATTTTCTATATAATAATGCACTCAAATTTATCAATTTGTGAATCTACACCACGAATCTTGTCTGGTTGTACTGATGACGGCTCACAGACAATTTATAGAGTCGAAATACACATTAACTATCTGTATAATCTTTTCGAATTTTTTTTTAATCTGAACCCTTTATTATAAGACATTGTTCCTAGTTTCAATTTTGCCTCTTGCGGATTTGAAGATTCACAATATCTTCAACAGTAAGTTCTTAAATACTGTAAATAGTATACCTATCCGTTTCAGGAGTTTGAATTTTTCTATAGTCTGTAAGAGAATGATTTGGCTGATGGCGATCATTCATACTTTCTATAATAGACGGTAAAGTCTAATTAACCGCATTTCCTTAACGACATTTTTTATCTTGAATGAGTAATATAATTTTCATCTTATCAATTCATGGCTAAACATATGTAGAAAGAGAGAGATAGTATTATGTAAAGTAGGGTTCGATCATGATAGATTAGGGTAGGATAAGCGTTAATAAAAAGTTAGTAAGTAATTTAAGAAACGCTGAGTCATTGCGCGGAATCACGCATACACCCCGATACCGAACGCATGTTGTGATTAATTTTATGTTGTATACGGGAGCATCACGTCGCGACATACACACACACACACGCGCGCGCGCGCGCGCACGCACGCACGCACACACACACATCTACACCATACAATAACTTTCAGCAGCACAGCTGATTGAACAAACTACGACGACAATGCCCAGGAAGTCACAGCATACGGAGATGTCGTGATTTTGTTGCAGTTCTTTCGTTTTAGCAGCAGCAGCATTCGAGCGGCAATGAGCAGGAGCGAGATAAAGGGGACCCACAGGCGGTGGGGTGTACGCCGGCCTGTAGTAGCCACAGCAGACAGCTAGTGTACACATACGCACACACACACATTTGAGTACAGGGGCGATCCACCAGACGAGGGCAATCACAGCGCGAGGGTGCTGATGAACGCCATGTCCGAGAACAAATCGAGAGCGAGAGCGAGAGAGAGATACGACCATGACAACACGCGGGAACAGCTGACGCGCGGAACCAAGGAGGAGATGCGAAGCGAAGAGAAGGCACACGAGCGAGAACGAGAATATATACATGAGGAGCGTATTGTTGACTGTTCTACTTTCGTCACGAGACCATCATGATTTTATTACAGGATAACTATATGAATGGGCTTATCGGAAAATCCGCCGCCGTATAGAGGGCGCTTATTAATATTTAAATCACGTGCGTCAAACTAACCTAATGCATGATAGGAAAAGCCAACGTAGTACTTAACCTCCAGCTACTACGTGGGTAATATCGAGAATTTGGAACAACAAGTGGACGAGAAAGAGATAGCTGCATCGAAACATGGGTGGAGAAGAGATGGAGATAATGGACGCCACGAGGAGACTCCTGGCAGGCTTCCGTCTTGCCCATTCCGCTCAGGGTTCTCATCGTAGGCAGTCGCATTTCAGCAGCATTTTAGCTTTTATTTTGGAGGTTATCAGTTCGGAAAGTTTTCACACACGAAGCACCCGGCATTTCATTTATAATTTTATCCACTTAATTATTGTCGAAAAGGGAAATTACTAATATTATTTTCACCGGGAGTTGTTGCTGCAATAATAATTATTTTCGAGATTGTAGTGGAGAAGTGTTGATAGTGTGTTGTTCGCAAGTAGGGCTTTTCTGCGGTATATTATTACAGGTTCCAGGGTTCCAGAAGCAGATTCATTCTTACCGTTCAGCCAGTGGTGTGTGCAGAGCAGTAAACGGGGACGCCATTGTTGCGACAAAGTGGTCGCATGTGAATTCGGAGTTCATGCGAATTTAACAGCGACTTGGATTTACTAGATTTAGTAAAATTTGTGATTAATAATTGTAATTTAATCAAATAATAAAATAAATCCAGTGATACAACATTAAAATTTGTTAAAACAACTGTACGAACACCAACGATTTTTTCATAATAAATTTGAAAAGTTACTGTTAATTCATCAACAGTTATTAGCAGATAGTACCCGTTTTCCCATTTGCATGCGATTTTTTAAGATAATATAAATCTATATAATAAATTACGTCGAAGTTGGCTGATCGTGGGATTAGAGGAGTCGAAGGTTGAAAAATACCAGTAGCATAGTCGCACGTAAATTTAAATAGTAATTTTGGTAGGGACAATTTCAAAGTAAATACCACATTATAGCTTACATAGTTAAAGCCAAAAATAATAAGAACCTATTCAAAATTTCGTCATTGCGACAATAATTCGAATATTAATTACAGTTGTTCAGTTTCGTCCCAGTACTCCTTCCAATTTTCAAGTTATCCCAGTAATGGGTACTACCTTAGTAACTGAAAACGAATCTTACCATTTTCGAGCAAACACTAAAGCGCCATCTATTGTCAATCTTGAGAAAATTAACCTCCAAATAATATACAATGACACCGTTGGATAATCGATTTTCCTCGATTTGTTTTTATTTAAACCTTGACTAAATACATTATTTTTAACATTTTTAAATATAATAAAAATTTTATTAGGTGGAAGGAATTCATTACTCGTTTGTCCTTAGTTAATATGGTAAATGACTTTATTAATCTCCACGAGTTAATAAGGCGTAGAATAAGCCGACGTTTCGGACGTATATATTTCGTCCCTTATCTAGACTAAAATAATTATATTTACATGATAAATTAACATTAATAATTAAAAGACAAAACATTCACTTCTTCTTTCTCCTTCCTGACTGATTTTAAGTGCAACCGAGCCTTTTTTGCAGCATCGGTGAACGATCGCTCGGAAAATTTGATGCGACGCTCATCAGCTTTCACGCAGAAGTTTGCAGTTTGGACATATTTTCATCCCCAAATTTTGCATCAGACGCATGATACTTGACAGACCATCAGTGTAGATACCTACAGCAATGTATACTGCTGTATCAAGTGCATATTTACCACTGGAGGAAGATTTAGGTGCCACAGACCACACGGTTGCGTTAAAGATTCATTCGTATTTTGAGTAAATCCGCTAAGGCAACGTGTAAGAAGATCGTCACTGCTCAACTCTTCATAAACAGGAGAAATCGCTTCATAAACTTCTTGAGATAGCGGTGCTTTGTACGTGTAGTTTGATAAATCTCTAGTAGCTTTTGCCTTCTGCCATGAACACCAAGAGTCTTCTCCACCCGGACACTTATTACGTTTTCGTTTGGTGTCTGTTGAAAGTGTGTGGTCTAGCGTTGCGTAAATGCCATTCTTTTGACGTTGTATCATTGTTTACTAATATCAGTATTAAATTGATTACAAAAGCTCCAAAAAGAAATGGAAATACTTAAGAAATAAAATCAATTTTTTCCTAAACGAATTTCTAGATGTTGTAAACCTGTTGATAAATTCGACCTATTTCCAATTTAATGATAAGCTCTATAAGCAGATACTAGGGGCTCCGATGGAATTCTGCTCTAGTCCCTGGTTTGCTGAACTAACTCTAGAGCATTTAGAATCAAACTGTCTAGACAAACTGAAAAGCCACACTCTTCTCTATAACAGATATGTGAACGATTGCTTTTTAATAATAGAGGAAGATAAAATTAATAAAACACTTTCGACTTCACCTTTTTTGACAGGAACTTAAAATTCACAATAGAACACGAAAATAATAATAAAACAATTAGTTTTTTAAACCTAAAAATTACACGTTCCGAAAATAACAAAATTTTCACAAATTGGTACCGCAAATCTATAGCATCTGGCAGATATATCAATTTCTTATCTGGCCACCCTATTGCTCAAGCAACCGTCTACAATCTTGTTGATAAAAAATGTATCAATCAACACATTAAAGAAAGGCTATACCACACAAAAAATAACGATAATAAAAAAACGCACAGAATACAAAACACAGAAGAATTGCACGACAGAAGAAATTTATACTCACATGTGTTAAAAAGCTTGCTCCTCACTTTAACAGTATTTAAAAAAAACATGGTACCACACCTGTATACAAAAATATACATAATAACATTGTAACTCACATTGTAACTGCGTATAACATACATACATGCATATACATATACACACAGTTTATAAAGTCAACTATGCAGACTGTGATGCTACGTACATCGGGGAGAATAAAAGAACGTTATTTAGAAGAATATATGAGAACAATAGACATGTAACTATAAAAGAAGAAAAATCTGCACTTGGTATGTTAAGAATAACACTAGTCATATTATACACATTTTACTCAAAATTAATTTTGATGATAATCGCATCCTTAACACACACAAAAATACGAAAAAAGAAAATTTTCCGTAATGCTATATGTACATTACTACTCGAACACTATTAATAGAATACAAGATAATATATTCCTAAAAAATATCTATAAGAAGCCAATTATATAACGGGACTTTTACCTTGTTAAACCCACGATACATTAATGTTGTATTATTAGAGCAAGAATACGTGGGGAGAAGGAATAGTCAAGGACGACTCAAAATGTACAATACAAAATACATATATTGAGATAATGTAGGAAGGGGTACAAGTGCACTTTACGCGTGTGCTTCCCCAGCCGTGCTCGGAAGAGTGAAAGAATAGGGGGGGGGGGGAGGGAGAGAGAGAGAGAGAGAGAGAGAGAGAGAGAGAGAGAGAGAGAGAGAGAGACTCTTTATTCATAATAACATCATTCGCTGTAACGGTTCGTCAATTTATAAAGTCTAAATATAATGATCTAGTGATAGTCAAAAGGTACATCACAGAATTCACGTCGCCATACATAATAAAAATAAATATAATAAAGATAACAATATAAAATAAGAAATAAAAAGAATACATACACACACCTTCTAATTGCACGTACATCTATCACGTCGTAAAATAAAATTCATTTGACATTCTTACAATTATTCACGCTAATAAATACTCTCATACTTAACACTTAACACTTAAAATAAATTAAGTAAATAATTAAATTAAATAAATAAATAAATTAATTAAATAAATTAATTAAATAAATTAAATAAATTAATTAAATAAATTAATTAAATAAATTAATTAAATAAATTAAATAAATTAATTAAATAAATTAAATAAATTAATTAAATAAATTAAATAAATTAATTAAATAAATAAATTAATTAAATAATTAAATTAAATAAATATATAAATTAATTAAATAATTAAATTAAATAAATAAATAAATTAATTAAATAAATTAATTAAATAAATTAAATAAATAAATAAATTAATTAAATAAATTAATTAAATAAATTAAATAAATTAATTAAATAAATTAAATAAATTAAATAAATTAATTAAATAAATTAATTAAATAAATTAAATAAATTAATTAAATAAATTAAATAAATTAATTAAATAAATTAATTAAATAAATAAATTAATTAAATAATTAAATTAAATAAATATATAAATTAATTAAATAATTAAATTAAATAAATAAATAAATTAATTAAATAAATTAATTAAATAAATTAATTAAATAAATTAATTAAATAAATTAAATAAATTAATTAAATAAATTAAATAAATTAATTAAATAAATTAAATAAATTAAATAAATTAAATAAATTAAATAAATTAATTAAATAAATTAATTAAATAAATAAATTAAATAAAAGAATAAACAAATTAAATAAATAAATTGAATAAATAAATAAACAAATTAAATAAATAAATTAAATAAAAAAATAAATAAATTAAATTAATAAATTAAATAAACAAATTTAATTAATGAATTAAATAAATAAATTAAATAAAAAAATAAATAAATTAAATTAATAAATTAAATAAATAAATTAAATAAAAAAATTAATAAATTAAATAAATAAATTAAATAAATAAATAAATTTGTTAAGGATTATACCTATATATATATATATATATATATATATATATATATATATATATATATATATATATATATATATATATATATACCGCGGCGAAACGCGCCAAAATTTTAAAGATGACGTCCAGCACGCGCCAAATTGTCAAGATGACGTTGCGTCTATCTCTATCTCTTTCCCTCTCCGACTTTTAATCAGACTTTTTAACCAAGCTGGTGTCATAAAATGACAGCAGCTGGCAGCGGATAGACAACGGAGTCTGCCTCTCGCTCCCGAGGATATGATACGATCTTAAGTCACGCCCGAATTACCATGCTCCGCGCTAGCAATGCATGCGTGCTCGGCGAAGACGATACTTTTCAATAGCGCACCGGTTTTTAATGCGGTTTATATATATATAGGTATAATCCTTAACAAATTTATTTATTTATTTAATTTATTTATTTAATTTATTAATTTTTTTATTTAATTTATTTATTTAATTTATTAATTTAATTTATTTATTTTTTTATTTAATTTATATATATATATATATATATATATATATGTATGTATAAACCGCATTAAAAACCGGTGCGCTATTGAAAAGTATCGTCTTCGCCGAGCACGCATGCATTGCTAGCGCGGAGCATGGTAATTCGGGCGTGACTTAAGATCGTATCATATCCTCGGGAGCGAGAGACAGACTCCGTTGTCTATCCGCTGCCAGCTGCTGTCATTTTATGACACCAGCTTGGTTAAAAAGTCTGATTAAAAGTCGGAGAGGGAAAGAGATAGAGATAGACGCAACGTCATCTTGACAATTTGGCGCGTGCCGGACGTCATCTTTAAAATTTTGGCGCGTTTCGCCGTGGTGTGCATGGTCGCGTATGCTTTTCGGAGCAGCGTTTTGGGCAAGAGGGAGAGAGAGACACTACTACCTCTCCTCCTTGCTATTGCAGTGCAAGTGTGCAAGTCGGCAAATATGTGTGCATGTCGCCGCAAAAGCTACCGTCAACGTGGTGATCGCCAGCGGCGCTCTCGCATCATCGGCGGAGGACGCGGGCTCGCAGCAGTGGCAGCAACAGCCCACACGCGCACGCACATGCACGCTAGCACCTACGGCAGCAGTGGCAACAGCGCTAGCGGTAGCCAGCGTACACATGCACACGCGTGGCTCTGCGAATTGGGATTGCCAGCGACTGCACCAGAGCACAGGCTCGCAGCTCTAGCAGCACCAGCAGTGCCGACGGCAACACGCACATACACAGACATTCAAGCGGACCACACGCTTGCAGCTACAGCGCAGGCAGCAGCCAGCGCAACGAACGCTCGCAACAACAACAGTGACGACGGCAGCCGGCGCGCACACGCAGCTCTATAGCCTACAGCAGCAGCGCGCATAGCACGCGAGCTCCAACATCAGCGGACGATGCGCATGCTGTTTTGAGGCACAAGACACTGGCGGCTATCAGCTATTCTCAGCATTTGCTAGTGCCAGCAATGCTCGGCTACCAACAGCCGCAGCTAAGCATGGTCACGCAGCTCCTCAAGCAGCGCATTGGTGGTTTGGCGTCCTTCAGCCAGCTTAAATTTATGGTGGTGGAATTGCTTGTGGGAATTTAAGGTTAAGTCGTCCAAAAACAACATGTACTAAGTAGAGAGCAACATGCAATAAGTTCTTTCTAATTGTTTATTTGAATTATTTCAAAGCTTGACTGGGCTTCGCTGCTTGCTTTTATTATTAGTTGGATTTAATTGTCAATTTGCTTTTATTGTAATTTGAAAACTTCAAGGTCCAGCAAGACTTCGCTGATTGTCTCAGTTGATAGTACTTATATATTAGTTATTGTGACTAGTACTGTCTACTTTATTGATTGTTTCAAGACCAAAACAGGTCTTATTTATTCAATGCATAGCTGTTTGTTAAAAATATCAAAGCCGTCACAGGTTTCGTTGCTTGATATCAAGACCAAACTAGGCCTCGCTGGTTGATTGAATTTGGTTGTTAGCATAGTGCTAAATTAGAAAGCCTAAATAGGTTTTATTGATTGTCTTAAAGCTGGAAAGAGCTTCGTTGATTGGTTTTATTAATTGTTTGGTTATTTGAACTTGCTGTATAAGAAGATTTTATTGAAATCAGTTGGTTCTTGCACTTTAGTACTCCTGTAAATACTTATTGATATAGGGATATTTGTAAATAATTAGCTCTTAAATATTTAGTTTGAATTTTTTAGCTCTGTGCTGGTTCAATGAGAACTGTTGATTAAATAGATCGTATGATTAAATAGACTGTTCTTGTACTTATCATCGAATTAAATAGGCTGTTCTTGTACTTATCGTATGATTAAATAGACTGTTCTTGTACTTATGATCGAATTAAATAGGCTGATCTTGTACTTATCGTATGATTAAATAGACTGTTCTTGTACTTATCATCGAATTAAATAGGCTGTTCTTGTACTTATCGTATGATTAAATAGACTGTTCTTGTACTTATCATCGAATTAAATAGGCTGTTCTTGTACTTATCGTATGATTAAATAGGCTGTTCTTGTACTTATCGTATGATTAAATAGGCTGTTCTTGTACTTATCATCAAATCAAATAGACTGTTTTTGTACTTATCATCGAATTAAATAGGCTGTTCCTGTACTTATCATCTAATTGAATTACCATAATAGGATGTTCTTGCATTTATTGTTTAATTTAGCTATCGTATGAAGTTTAATTAATTGCTAAGTTGAGTAGAGCATTTTGCGCAAACATAAGGGCGTTCAGGTACTTGTCAATTCTTGTCTCATTTTCAGGATTAGTGACTTATTAGTTATTTTGCAGCATGTCATATTGTTTAAATTTGAATAAAATTTTTTTTAGTGCCTCCATTGCCTTTCTTGTTCTTATTGAAAATTCAGATTGACTCTGGCAGGAGTTTGTTAATTCATTCGTATAATCGAAATTGGAATAAAACGTAGATTTTGTTTTTTTCCTCATACCATTTTCATCAAATAATGATAATGGTATGGGTGCAAGCTCGTACGAGCTACAAGATTCTTTAATGTCATTCTGATTTCGGATGTGCAATGTTAGTTTTTGAAATATTAATAACGGAGATATATAAATTTGTTCATTTCCGACGTTTTTCATAACTAAATTTGCAGCCACTAAATGAGTAACTTTATTACGTTTTCTACAAACTATATCAGTAAATTTTTTGTTAAACGATTCATCCATAGCTTTTTTTCCTATTTCAAAACTTCTATGACAATTTACAATAGACAAGTCAGCAACTACTCCTGAATAAATACCAATAAGTTTATCAGTTTCAGGAAATGGGTCGTAAGTTTTGAAATACTGTTGCATTTTATCTAAATCAAAAGCGTTCCTAGTTATTCTTGAAACTCGATTATCAACATGTTGTTCAGAAGTTGAGAATGTAACATTACAGAAAGATTCCATAGTGTTAACGACTTTTGATACAGCAACCCTGAATACTATCCATTTTCCTATTACATTTTCAGTTAATCCGCGTCCATGCGTCAATCCTCCATTACATTTTATAGCGCGCATCAACATTTGTTCGATAGTCATGTCCGACCAGGTACCGCACCAGAAGCGATTTGATCGTCTAATAGTAAAGAGCCCCTGCTTACAAAACTTATCGTATTTTATTATATCCATAATTTGTTGTAAATTTGACATCTGTTGGACATATAAAAGTGCAGCAGTTGCATATAAATGATGGCCAGAAGCAAAGAAGAAAGACGTAATTTTTTTAACTGTTTTTAAATGAAGGTCAAAATTTCCAGATCTCTCTGCATCTATAAAGTCTTGAACTAATTGAACTAATTTGAAATATTGTATCCATAGTTGGCTAGTTGGACCATTATTTTCCAATTTTTCAATAACTGATAAAAATGTTGAAATTATGTTATTTATTAAAGAATCATTTAAAGATTCGTCAATATTTCCTTTTTTAATTTTTTCAAGAATTCCCTTAAAAAACGTTTTTTTATCATCTTGCAATTCAAATTTTTCAAAAATAATTGTAGCTAGGGCTGCTTGCACTATCAAATGACCTCGAATAGATCTCGAATAAGCATGACCAGTTAAGCATTTGTCTGCTGACAAGTCAGCGTATATAGTGCAAAATGCCTCCTTTAGATCGCTGCCCATCATAATATGCCCAATAGATCCTAGGAATGACATGAGGAAATGGAATCCTCCTAAACGAGGGATTACTGATCGCAGATTGTAAGGGTCGTTTTCAGGGTCTATGGACGCTAAAATTTCACAGGCTTTCATATAAAGTGGCAAGTCAAACGTTACAAAACAGTGCTTCTGATTATTTTTATTCGCTCTTAGTCTAGCGTCAATTAAAGCTGTTAATATGGTATTGTGATCACTCGCGGGAGTTTTGATGAATGGTAAAGCAATTACTCGTGTTATTTTGAAGTCATCATTAAAGCAATAATAATTATTAATGAATCCATGCCAATTCGGAGTTTCCTTCGGTGTACTAAATTTGCCAAAAAAATAGGCTGCATCTTTTGGTTCAAGTCGAATTTTAAAATCAGCTGTTTCTTTCAATTCGTTAATTGTGATTAATTTGAAAGGCTTATTACTCGTGAAGTTAGTTAACGGGAGAAAACCAGACATGTCACTATTGTTAATAGATGATGGACCCTTCAACCGAGGAATTTTATCACTTAGCGATACCGAACTTGCTGGCGTTACACACATAATACCTCCCATACAATGGAAAGTATTTTTACTGTCTATTGTAGCTGTACTATGGTCAGCATTATCATAAACGAATTGCAAATAAATTTCGGAAATGTAATTGAAATTTTCAGGTTCATGAACAATTGAATTTTCAAATCGAACTGTCTCTGAATATGAAGCACAAAGTCCTATGTTGGACAAGCAATCGATGAGTCATCTCGCAGAAAATTTAGTGTGCATCATGCATGATAACCCCAAAAACACTGGAGATAAAAATGATCTCGGTCTAACTGATGTCATTAAAATATGAGCTGCTGTTGTTGCTCGATTATCCCACTTAGACCAGGAACGATTTTTTGGAACATTTTTATGTGATTTAATAAAAATATCCAGAGTTTTCAAAGTCTTTGGAATATCATCTGTAGCGCTACGCAAAAAGTCTGTCGGTGAATTATAATTATCCTTTTCAAATATCTGTGATCTAATATCCTGTAACAGAATATGAGTAGCTAACTCGATGATTCGCAATTTTTCTTCGGTTTCATTAGTTTTCCTATTATTATACCAACTATCTTCGATCGATTTCCCCAAAGTTCATTTGAAACAAACAAATCTATCGTTTGTGGTATGTATAATTTCGATTTCATCTTAAAAGTAGTCTTTTAGATACTTCTCTAATCTATCGAACCGTGGCAAATCCGTTTCTCCGTGAATTTCTACATAATGCTGTACAATATCTTTTAAAGAGAATTGACATTCTTCACAATTTTTTACTATGTAATCTACGATGAACGACACAATATTTGACACGCCTTCAGTTATTGGCCTTCCTGTAACGTTAGTTGATTTGTAATTATAAAATTTCGCCAAACAAATTGAATGATATTTAACAATATTTTGTGAATAATACTCATCAGTATTACTTTTTAATTCATTAACTCGCGATAATATAATTCGATTGATTTCACTAGGCGGATCATATTCTATTTGTGCTCTGATATTATCTACGAGGGTAGTTCAATAAGTCTTTAGAATGACCAACAGATGGCACGCGAATCGCTCCAAATCATCTGTTTTCAGTCAGCACCACTCCCGACTAGATATATGGTGCAGTTACAGTCCACATCTTCTGAGTTTACGTGTTTTTATAACCAATTGAAAAAAAAAATTGCTTGTTAAGAAAAATGGAAAAAAACGAGTTCAGAGCGGTAATTAAACATTTTCATTTAAAGGGTTTAACTCCATATGAGATAAAAAATGAATTGGACTCAGTTCATGGCACATCTGCCCATGCCTTAGCAACGGTTTATAACTGGGTAAATGAATTTAAGCGTGGTCGTACATCAATAAGTGACGAACCACGTTCAGGAAGGCCCGTAGAAGCAACTACTCCCGAAATCATCAATAAAATCCACGATATGGTGTTGAAGGATAGAAGATTAAAAGTGCGTGAGTTAGCTGAGGCCACAAGGATATCTATAGGTGCAGTTGTTTCAATTCTACATGAAAAATTAGGCATGAAAAAGCTATCGGCAAGATGGGTGCCGCGTTTGCTTTCAGCTGAGAATAAACGCAATAGAGTGGTCGCCTCTGAGGCTCTTTTGGCGCGCATAAGTCGGAATCCTGAGGAATTTTTTCGTCGATTTGTGACTGTGGATGAAACATGGATACACCACTACACTCCTGAGACAAAGGAACAATCCAAACAGTGGATTTCCACAGGCGAACCAGCTCCAAAGAAGGCAAAGACCGTAAAGTCAGCTGGTAAGGTTATGGCTACAGTTTTTTGGGATGCACGTGGAATTATACTTATTGACTACTTGGAAAAGGGTAAAACAATTACTGGTGAGTATTATGCATCATTATTAGAGCAGCTGAAAGAAGAAATTAAAAAAAAACGACCACATTTGGCGAGAAAAAAAATTCTCTTTCATCACGACAACGCCCGAGTTCACACATGCTTCGTTTCAATGGCTAAAATTGAAGAACTAAAATTCGAATTGGTCGAACACCCACCGTATTCACCAGATTTAGCCCCCAGTGACTTTTTCTTATTTCCAAACTTGAAAAAATGGCTCGGTGGACAGAGATTTACGGACAACGAAGACGTCATTGCCTCTGTAAGTGCTTATTTTGAGGAACTTCCGAAAACGCACTTTTCTGAAGGATTAAAAAAACTTAAAAAGCGATTGACCAAGTGTATAGAGCTCCAAGAAGATTATGTTGAAAAATAAAAAAAAATTTACCCAAAAAAAATTGTTTTTATACTTTATTCTAAAGACTTATTGAACTACCCTCGTATCCGATCGGGACGTTCGAGGTCGCATTTTATTCGTCTTTTTATTCTCTACAAATCGTCTGTAGACAGTATTACGATCGGATAAACAGTTTCGAAGTTATATGCAAAAAACGCGAAAAATGGCTTTATTTCATAAATAATCGCTAATTACAAAAAAACGAATTGAAAATTGGAGTATCAAACTATGCACCCACTATCAGCAACTATTTCCAGGCATAATGACATTGGTCCGATCCTGGTATTAATTTTGTCATGAAACTTGTACTTTCTGATCTCTGTTGCTTGGCCTATTTCAGATGTAGAAAAAATGTTCAGGCAGATTGAAGTTCACCAGGATGACCAAAATTGGCAGCTAATTCTTTGGCGGTTTGATGTGAATCAACCGGTAAAGATTTATAGGTTAAAAACAGTAACATATGGGGTAGGTCCCAGTTCATTCTTAGCAAGTCGAGTTGTGAAGCAGGCGATTGACGAAAGGGAAAAATTTCCTCTAGGTTCTGAAGTTTTGTTGTCAGAGGTTTATATGGACGATGTTGTCTCTGGAAGCCACAGCATTGAAACTGCTTGTCAAAAACAGGCAGAAGTGGTTGAATTGGCCAAGGTGGGCGGTTTTACGCTGCTTAAATGGATGGCAAATGAATCTTCATTGTTAGAGGGGTTATCGAGTGATCTTTTAGCTGCTGAACCAAGTCATCTTCTTAAAACTGAGTCATTTGGCATATTCGGTCTTCGTTGGTTGCCAATGGTGGATTTATTCAAATTTAGTATGGAAGTTGAAGTTGATGTAATTCAGTGGCCAAGAATACTCGTGCTTTCAAAGGTTGCAAAGCTCTTTGACCCACTTGGTTTGTTGGCTCGAGTAATTATCACAGCAAAGATATTTTTACAGAAACTTTGGGTTTTGAAGTTAGGATGGGACGACTTATTACCAGTAGCTAAGGCAGATGAATTGATTGATCTTCAGGAAATTGAAATACCTCGTTGGTTAGATTATACACCTGACGTTGTATCTTTGCAACTTCATGGTTTTGCTGACGCGTCAAAGTATACTTACGGAGCGGTAGTGTATTTTGAGAACGGTTGATAATGATCTAATCATAAAGGTTGCATTAGTACAGGCTAAATCCACAGTAGCACCTTTGAAAACGT